>JACCGJ010004932.1:0-11744 GCA_013407085.1 Atriophallophorus winterbourni | reverse complement strand
TGTGCTGTGCGGCTAACATCGTGCTAAATTGATTGGCCAACGGTAGTGAGCTGCATGCGAGTACACGCTGGAGTCTCACTACCATTTCTATTTCTATTTTCCCCCTCATATCTGTCTAGGCCTGGGCAACCTGACAGTATCTCAGCCCACGTGCAGTCTCTGACTGTGCGGCACTTTGCCTGGATCAGGCTTGTGCTTTCATACATACCTTCACGACTGGTCGGGAAGATAAATGCTTTAATGCGATTGGCCAAACGGTGGACAGTAGAACAGGTCGTAGGGCGTGAGACTACAATGGTGATGGTCGGGGGTTCGAAACCCAAACGAAGCGGAGGATATGCACAGCTGATGAGCACAAATAAGAGCGAAATTCGAGTTTAATACTTCCATTGTAAATGGAGTTTATGAAGATTCCGAAATAATTGGTACTAATGGAATTGTATGAAAGAACAAGCCTGATCCAGGCAAAGTGCCGCACAGCAACAGAGTGCACGTGGGCTAAAATACTGTCAGTTTTCCCAGGCCTAGACAGATTAGGAAGAAATAAGAACAGGAAATGATCGTGAGACTCCAGCCTGTTTCAGCATGTAGCACGCTACCGAGTGCCAATCAATTTAGCACGGTTAGCTGCACAGCACAAAGTACTGCATGATTGCACATCCGTGTGGTACAAAGGAATAGCCACACACTTAAACTACGTCCGCATTGCAGCATAAGAAATAAGTTGTGTGTAAAAGATACACTTGAGGCATAAACACAGGTTAATACGAAGTTATACTTGAATGCCACTGTTGCATAGGGTTCGTACAACCAACCATGATGTTCAAACACAGCATCACGGCTCACTGATCCTAATCTTACTGTCTCCACCTGATGACGGCAAGCAGCCAGAAACCGGTAGTGGATGTGAGCTACATATCACCTTATATGGTATGGTATGAAAGCACAAGCCTGATCCAGGCAAAGTGCCGCACAGTCAGAGACTGCACGTGGGCTAAGACACTGTCAGAATGCCCAGGCCTAGACAGATATGAGGGGGAAATAGAAATAGAAATGGTAGTGAGACTCCAGCGTGTTTCAGCATGCAGCTCACTACCCGTGGCCAATCAATTGAGCACGTTAGTCACACAGCAAAAACGTACTGCACGATTGCACCGGGCCTTCAAGCTGATTAGCACATTCGTTAAAACCTGATCTACATTGACAGATTCAGATTATTGAGCCTGAGTATACACATGAAAAGAGCAAACTGAGACTACATGATCCCGGAGGTGTCGGTGTTCTAGTAACTGACGCAGAACGAAGATCTGGTCTACACATCCGATCTACGGTGGATCATTCGGTAAAAGTGGTGGTGTTTATGTCTCCGTTCAGGACAAATAACATAGCTGGCTGAGTGGGTGGCTAGAACGTTCGTCCATTTTAACAGAACAAACAACCATCACAAAATAACAGCTTTCCCGAGCGGTTGTTAAATTCCCTACAGTTGACATGGCCAATAGTTGTACGTTTCGGAAGCAAGCCAATGAGAAACAGATAAAAAGGTATAATAAAATTTGTAGCAAAGGCTACCAGAGTTTTGGGTAGCCGCTCATTAAATGACACAAACATGACCAAATTATCCCTAAAAAGATGAGATAGAGGCTAACAAATCCAATGCAAAAACTCTTAACACAGAAACGTGCCGCTGATACTTACGAAAACGATTAGTAGAACACGGCATCATCCGTGAGGTTTCAGTAGTTATACGACAGGACAATGATACAAAAGCGACTTTAGATTGTTACTACGGCAGTGAGTTCGACGATTTTTTCTAAGTTAAACAAGGTTCTGGACTAAATAGGGCAGGTCTCAACACCATGGTTCTTGAACACATGCTTCGTGGGGTATATATATAGTATGAAAGCAGAAGCCTGATCCAGACAAAGTGCCGCACAGTCAGTGACTGTACGTGGGCTAAGATACTGTCAGGTTGCCCAGGCCTAGACAGATATGAGGGGGGAATAGAAATGGTAGTGAGACTCCAGCGTGTTTCAGCATGCAGCTCACCACCGGTGGCCAATCAATTTAGCACGGTGTTAGCCGCACAGCACAGAAATACTTAATACGAAGTTTTCACTTTTTGGATAAGCTAACCTTGACTCACAAGCAAGCAGTTACCGCACTCCAAGACCCGTGAAAATGAGCAATTTGGTAGCATCGAGCATCCAGACAGCAGAACTAACCAACAGACTTTGATGAATCACAAAATCCCCGGCAGAAAGCGAACAAAAACACCGAAATGACGTCAAACCATTCTATCACACAAACGCTTTCTCCAATAAATGATGTGTGAGTGAGCAGCGGGTCAAGTTGGCTGAAAAAGACCTCCAATTTAATTTTTTTAAAAAAAAACACGACGCTGGGCAGAACAACACACTAGGATGCGCCGGCTTGGTTCAAACGTTCGCCAATCTGACGATCTTTCGTCGCCGTGTCAACCGGTTTCGCAGCCCCAAAGATGTTGCGATTGCGCGGAGGTTCCTTGTCATCACCGCTCTGGCCGCCCGACGGTGTTGTACGTGGAAGCACGTGCAATTTCGGACGATCTGGAGTGGGTGTCATACTCGGTGCTGGGGCAGCAGCAGCAGCAGCCATCGAGCGTTGGGGAGTAGCAAAGTCCGCGTAACTTCGATTCCCGGTGTAAGACGGTCGTGAGGCCGTAATTGGCCCTTCGCGATGCCATCCACCACCTCCACTACCGGAAGATTCGGGCATCTCATCTCTGTAAACCAAAGGATCCAGTGAACAATCGATCGTAATCGGAACACACACTGAGAAGCTAAAAATTTAAAAATAGCCTCGGACAACCAAGTCCAGCTTCTGGGCTGCACGAGTGGCTCCCCGAGACCGGCGGAACTGCTTCTACCAACAGGGGCGAAGGCGAGTGACTTGGGCCTGAAAACCAGTTTGCTTCGGGCAGATGGAGCTCGTTAGCCTGTGGGGGCATTTTATCTAACGGAAGGAAAACCCTTATTTTCAACCTCCGCTGCCTTGCAGGATACCCGATCGCGGGAAAGGCTTCCGGGGAAAACCCTGATGAAAAATCTGGAACAGAGTCTCGTAGACGGTTAGTTGGTGCACACCACCTCTTTCTGGCACCCCTTTGCTGCCTTGCAGGTCGCACTTGGTTGTTCAAAGGCTAGAGAAGCTGACTCGAACAAACTCCGCTTGTACTCAAATTCCCAAGACCCTTCATTGAAACCGACTCTTCCTCCAGGAGGAGATGATAGTCGCACAAAAGTAAAGTAAAAGTACTACCGAAAGATTCGGGCATCTCATTTCTCTTACGAGGATGTAGTGAACAATCGATCGTAATCGGAACACACTGAGAAACCAAAAATTTTAAAAATATCGAAATAAAAAGACAGCTTACATCAAACTGTGAAAGTTTGAAAATTCAGCTTAAAACAACAAACCAAGTTGTGTAAAAACTCCGTACAAATCATATCTCAAACGGATACATTTTACCGTGATTGTTCCACAAGATGTGTTGTTGTGCATTCCTGTTGAGTGCGAGCCACGTGATTGCAGAACATCACCCGACGGCAAGAGGCAAGGCGAGCTAGCGGTGAACCGACCTCCAACGATGGATATCACGAACACGTAAAGGATTCGGGTTTCCATGAGAATGGTTTGAGCGAGAACATCCTCGAACAGATGGCACGAATGTCGAGCACATTGTTGTGATAACGAGATAACACAATAAGTGTGATTTATTCGTTGCCAAGTGCGTAAAAGCACACGTTCTCTTGTTTTGATATGAGTGGATGAACGCTTCGCTTCGCTTTAAATCTCCAAGCGAAGTTATCGTTATTGTCTGGTCTGTAGTCTGTAGCAGACAATAACAAATGTCACTTTTTTGGAGCGAAGCGAATTTTCGAAGTGCCCTAACTGCCCTTCGCAATGGCGAATAGTATCAAAGCGAATATCCGAAGTGCACTTCGCAATGGCGAAGCGAAGCGAAGTATTCGTTATTGTCTGGTGAGGACAGGGAACATGATTGAGTAGTAGTCAACCCCTCACCACTAAACAGCCTATAGTACGCCTACAGTGTGTCGCGTCGTGTGGGAATGATCGGGATCACAATGTGACTGACGTCAAACAGGATATGCGGATTGGCCTGAATTGACGAAACCCTATCAACGAGGTAAATGTGATGATAATGGTCCAATAGGCCATTAGGCCGAACACTGTATATCGCTGTGGTACAGATTGTTCATCCCGAGTAGATATTTTAAAAATGTGAAACATCATACAAAATGAAATCATTATAAGTTCGCGACGTTGCCTGAAGGAGGCAAACAAACAATAAAATCTTGTTGCACATTCCGTTCCCGAATAAACTTTCCATGACACTTTCGTGAAACAAATATTGCACTTGAACACAAATGATTCACCTGAGAGAAGGTGGTCTATATCCACCCCGACGACCGAACCCGCCTTCCATATCGCCACGACGAGGTCCGCTGAAACCTCGGGTGAAAGAGCCGCCACCACGGTCATTCTGACAAGAGGGATTATATGAGGGTATTAGAGAGCATTAAATCAACCAGCAATAATAATAATAATAATAATAATAATAATAAACTATGAATAACAGTTGCTTCAAATTCGTTCATGTTCCGTCTACGGATGTGCAATCGTGCAGTACTTCTGTGCTGTTCGGCTAACACCGTGCTAAATTGATTGTCCACTAGTAGTAAGCTGCATGCTGCACGCTGGAGTCTCACTACCATCTTTATCTTCATCTTTATTCTCGATTTCTCATATCTGTCTAGGCTTGGGCAACCTGACAGTGCGGCACTTTGCCTGGATCAGGCTTGTGCTTTTATACCATACGGATGTGCAATTTTGCAGTAGTTCAGTACTGCATAGATGACGCTGTGCTTAATTGAGCTGCATGCGGAAGCACGTTAGAGCTTCATCGCCATTTTCTCTTGTCTGTCTGGGCGCCTAAGCAACCTGACAGTATTTGAGCTCATGTGCAGTCGTTTCTGGCAACGGGGCATTTTGCCTGCAGCCAGGTTTGTGATTTCATACATTACATTGATTGGCCAGCTGAAATACGCTGGAGTCTCACTACAATTCATCATCATCATCATCATGAAGCACAAGTCTGAAGCCAGACAAAGTGCCAAGCAATATGAAGCAGGAAAAGCAGATAAGCAAGCGCGTGGAAGAGGGAAAGCAGGCAAGCGGAATATATATATATTTTGCACAATCTGATACAGATATGGTGCCGTTCAACATAAACAATGAGATGTACAAAGCGATAAAGGGGGTACAATTCGGGTAGGAACAGTGAGAAAATAAACAGTGAGAGGGGAACAGTGGGTAATTTTTTGTCCATTTACACACATCATTTTTTGAATTTTTTTTTAATTTTTTTGATAAAGTTTTTGAACAGCAGAGAATGTCAGGGAGTAATAGAGATGATGCACTCTTTCCATTGATGTCGGTTCATTGCCATCGTTGCCAATGTGTCGAGCCATACACTCTCCCCTTCTCTTGCACCCCATCCAGGCAAGCGCGCTCGTCCAACCCTAGCTAGACCAGAAGTGAGCCTTTTCAAGCCACTCTTCCATGTTAGTGGCTGACCGCCAGCCACTTTTTTCCAGTCTGTACCAGCTGACGCATAAAGCGCTCGGCGTGGTAACCGTTCGGGTTTCATGCGCAGGACGTGCCCCAACCAGCGGAGGCGACGTCGGTTAATGGCTGTCTGAAGGCTAGTGCCGTTGCTTCCTAAGACGCGGCGCCTGACCTCAGAATTGCAAACGTGGTGTTGCCACCGTACGTGAGCAATCCTACGCAAACAACGTTGGTCGAAAACCTCAAGCCTCCTAACATCTTCTGAGCGAACTGTCCAACATTCACTCCCGTATAGCAATACTGTCCTTACCGAGGTGGAATATATCCGTCCTTTAATTCCCAATGCTTAAATCACGTCTCTTCCAGAGGCACTTAAGTTTAGCGAATGCCATTCTGGCTTTAGCAGTTCTGGACGTGATTTCGTTCTCTATCCGACCCCCAGCAACCACCAGACTTCCTAGGTATTTGAACTGCTCAACATGATCGAGAATCAGATCATTTATAGCAAAATTTGGCAGTTCACCAGACCAGTCCTGAAGGAGCACTTTACTCTTGCTTGGCGAGAAGGACAACCCGTACTTAGATGCCTCCATTGCCATCATATCCAAAGCTTGTTGGATAAATGTTGGGTCTTCGCCCAATAAGGCAATATCATCAGCATAGTCCAGGTCCATAATCCGCTCACCTGGAAGGAGCTCAACGCCACCCGTGGAGAAACTACTGAGAGCAATCCGGAGGACGTCCTCGATGGCGAAATTGAACAAGAACGGGGAGATTGGACAGCCTTGTCTTACACCCGTTGTGGTGCTGAATGGCATTGAAAGGCTATCGTACGCCCTTACCCTCCCTATCGAGTGTGCGTATAGGTCCTTTAGGATAGCGACGTACTTCGATGGGATTCCATTGCGAAGTAAGCAGTTCCCTAGGGCGGATCTGTCAACCGAGTCAAAGGCGGCTCTGATATCCAGAAACACCACAATGGTAGGTCGCTGATACAGGTGACGGTGTTCTAGCAACTGTCGCAGAACGAAGATCTGGTCTACGCATCCGCGCCCTGATCGGAAGCCAGCTTGCTCTTCGCGAGAAGTGCCCTCACGAATCGGGGTAAGTCTGCGAAGGAGGATGGCGACCAGTATCTTAGCTACCACTGGAATAAGCGAAATTCCGCGATAGTTGCAGCATTCGTTCCGCGCTCCTTTTTATGGACTGGTATTACTAGCGATTCACCCCAAGAGGCAGGTACACTCTCATCCACCCAAACCTTTGAGAACAGCTCGCGCAGTTCTGCTACGACTGCCTCGCCTCCTTCTTTGAAGAATACCGGGTGGAGCTCGTCGGGCCCCGGCGCCTTGTGTCACTTTAGTAGTTGGATCTCTCTTCGTATTTCTTCGACACTGGGCGGGGCTAGCGAGACGGACCACTGCAAAGTGGATTGAGGGATGTCGGCGGTGTCTGAGGGACGGTGCTGATTAAACTGCTGAGAGAAATATTCTCTCCATCTTTCTAAACGTCTGTGAGAGCTCGTTGTGCGCGAACCATCATCCTCGAGGATGGTTTCACTCAGACCTTGCAGCTTAGGGCCACATACACGAATCAGTTGGTAAAGTCTCCTCATGTTGCTCATGGCTGACGCTCTTTCCATCTCCGAGGCGCGTTCTTTCCACCAATACTCACGGTCACGTCTCAAACTGTCTTTGATTAGGAGTCTAAGACACTTCCGATCGTCCTCATGCTCTAAACCACTCGGTATGGCACGGCGCTGTTCGAGTAGCATGAAGGACTCAGCAGAGACCCAGCGGTGTGACGGTTGACGAGTGACTTTGCAGCATTTCGTAGCAGAGTCATAGAGTGCTTGCTTAAAGTAGTGCCAATGACGATCCAGCTCGACCGGCCGATCTTTGGAAAGGGAAACCGATAGGGTATCCCTAAATCTGGCTTTTGTCTCAGGCAGCGATACAGCGTTTGTGTCTAGTTTGGGACGCTTTTGTTTGGGTTTGCCTCCGAATTGAAGGTTGATTGTTGCGCAAACTAAAGCGTGGTCAGAATCTACACTGGTGCTCCAGTATGATCTGCAGTTTTTGACACTACCTCGCCACCTGTAGCTTATCGCGATGTGGTCAAGCTGCGCCCAAGTACGTTGTGATGGGGATCGCCAGGTAGCTAGTTGGCGCTTGGAATGTCTAAAATTTGTGAAGACGAGAAAGAGGCGGTGGTCGTCACAGAAGGACAACAATCTTTCTCCATTGTCTGTACGGTCATCTGACATTCCAAGGAAGCGCTCGGAGTGCGCTATACATCCAACTCGGGCATTGAGATCACCGGCAAGCACTACTATATCGCCTCTGCGTGCTTTCGTTAACAGAGAACGAAGTTCTTCGTAGAATTCGTCCTTCACCTCATCTGCCCCACAGTTCGTGGGTGCGTAAGCCGAGATCACGAATAAGTTACGTCTCTCGTCGCTATGCTTGTTTACTCTGCTGTAAACCTGAAATCTCGCTGCGCACAGTCTGCTATTAACGGGTATCCAATCTATGAGGGAGGTTTCCGCTTTCTGGCTTAGAATAATCCCAACACCTGCTAGGCCGGCTTAGGAAGCAACGGGATCACTGGACACACGTAAGTAGAACCTGCTCCCACGAGGCATAGGAGAACTCAGTTGCAATACCGAATCCGTGTCGCGAAGACGGGTTTCCGATAGGCAACATATGTCGATATCTAGTGTCTCTAGTGAGCGGGCTAGTCCAAGCTGTTGTTCTGGTTGTTGCAGGGTGCGGACATTGAACGATGCAAGCCTAATAGGGGCGCGCGGTCGGAGGAGAGCGTTGGGTATCGACACCTGTCTAAGGACAGTTGGCTGCGACGGAATGCGTCCAACATTGATGGTCCGAAGTGCATCAGGGAGAGAGGGGGAGGGGATGATGTGTGCTTGCAAGGTGGGTTCTTGAGAATAGCTTTCGAAGGTAGGATTCGTATTGATAGCATGCGGCGTTGTCATCATCATCATAGTTGAACGTAGGCGTGATACTACCCGGTTGCCTACACCGAAGTAGGGGAGATTTCTTTTAGGGGGTCCCACCCCGAGCCTTTAGCGCGATGGCTTTACCCACAAGGCAGTGGAGCGAGAGAGGTTCGCACCTATCGGTGGCCGGTGACCGACGAAGCGGTTCATACGCCCTTTTCTGGGAATTTCCAGTTCGGAGCCCGATAACCCCGTTGATAGGTTGGTGACATCAGTTTTTGCCTGTGCACCATACAATGTCCTTAAAAGGACAAGGGGCAGTGACTTTTGAAGCGGCGAGTCACATCCGCCGCGCGTGGTGTCATCATTGGATTTTTGTGGCTTTTTATAGGGAAAACGCTTGCCAGGCGAAAACCCACCACACCCTCAGACACCACCGCCGAACCTTTCGCTGAGCTCGGAGAACCGAGCCCACCCAGTTGGCACCAACGTGGAGGTATTTCGGCAAGCCAGCCCAATATGAAGCAGGAAAAGCAGATAAGCAAGCGCGTGGAAGAGGGAAAGCAGGCAAGCGGAATACGCAAAAGCAAATGCACAAAAAAGCAGCTTGTTTTTGTAGTTTCACTGCATGCGATTTTTTTGGGTTTTTTTGTTTTTGTTTTTTTATGTAAAATGATACCGAATAAAAAAATTATGACACACATAATAAAATACACTGGCGCCACTGACTTCGGTTTGTAGCCATATCGCGTAAGGTTTCCAGCCAACTATTAGGTGGAGCCTTTGGACCCCACCCAGGCAAACGAATACGCCCAACTGAGCCTAGCGCTACGGTGAGTTTCTTCATCCCAACGCGCCACGTCATGGACTGGCCACCCGATCTTTTCTCCCAGCTTCTGTCAGGCTCTGCGAATAAGGCGCGGTACGGTTAACGGTGAGTAGGCATTCTTAATACATGTCCCAACCATCGCAAGCGAGCAAGCATCAGCATTTCTCTCAGTCCGTGGCCACCTGGTCCTAAAACCCGCTTGCAGACATCTATATTTGTAACACGATGCTGCCACCGAATGCGAGCAATTCTACGCAGGCAACGGGTATCAAAAACAGAAAGCCGACGGACATCTTCCGCTCGGATAGACCAGGTTTCGCAGCCATAAATGATTGTAGCACGCACCACTGCGTTGTACACTCGGCCTTTAGTATGGAGTGAAACATCGCGTCGACGCCACAGGTGGCGAAGGTTAGCAAACGCTGCACCCGCTTTGCGAACACGATGTGAGATCTCGTCCTCGACAAAACCTCCAGCGGAGATACAACTGCCAAGGTAAACAAAGCTGTCGACCAATTCAAGATTGACATCGCACACAGGTAGGTTTGGAAGAGAGCCGCTCCAATCCTGGGTAAGTGTTTTACACTTGTTAGGCGCAAAGCACATGCCATACCTTGAAGCTTCAAGTGCCAGGCGGTCCAGGGCTTGTGCCATTATATGAGGGTCATCTCCCAGAAGTGCGATGTCATCGGCATACTCTAGATCGGTCGCTCGCTCACCCGGCAGAAGTTCAACACCTGTGCCCACCAGGCCAGCTAAAGCTTTTTTCAGGACATCGTCGATCGCGAAGTTAAAAAGGAACGGCGAGATAGGGCAGCCCTGCCGCACCTCGCTGGAGATATTGAACGAGGACGACAATTGTCCGTACGCTCGAACCCTGCCCGAAGTTTGGCAATATAATGCTTTCAAGATCCAAACATACTTCTCGTGCACTCCATGTCTCAGTAGACAGTTCCAAAGACTTTCACGATCGATTGAATCGAATGCCGCTCGGATGTCAAGGAATACCACGATAGTTGGTTTACGAAAAGTGTGGCGTTGCTCCAGTAACTGACGGAGTGTGAAAATTTGATCTATGCACCCTCGGCCGGCACGAAACCCAGTTTGCTCCTCACGGATTTGCTCTTCCCGTTTCGGTGAAGCAGAATGGACGCAAGTATTTTAGGCGCTACTGAAATGAGACTGATACCCCGATGGTTTTCACAGGAATCGTGCCGTCTCTTTTTGAAAATCGGAGCAATTACCGATTCTCTCCAAGGGATCGGAACGCGTTCCTTAGCCCATATGTTGGCGAACAGCGCTTGAAGTTCGCGAACTAAAGCGAAACCGCCATCTTTGAACAATGACGGAAGCAAAGCATCAGCACCTGATGCCCGATGGCGCTTAAGGCTCCGGACTACACTGTAAATCTCTGATTGAGTCGGAGCCTCAAGAAAAATCGACCATCACTACAATTACCATTTTCTTTCTGTCTAGGCCTGGACAACCTGACAGTATCTTAGCCCACGTGCAGTGTATGACTGTGCGGCACTTTGCATGGAATTTTTCCGCGCCAGCGAACCAAATTACTAACCAGCAAAGATCACTTCGGAAACCTGGAACCTGGAACGTCCATTCCTGTGGGATTTCATGACGATGTCTCGAATATCAGAGGAGTAAAAAAAATCAGCTGTGAGCTGAGCTAAAAAGGATGGGGATGGAAGTGGCTGCTTTGCAAGAGACGCGGTTACCAGACACTGGTGTGCTAACAGATAGAAATTACGTTTTTTGAAAGGAAGGTGCACTGATGAGCCTCGACTGCGCGAAACAGTATACTAAACGCAGCAGAACCAAGCAACAGCGGGAGTGAACGGACGTTGACTGTAAAACTGAAGTGCATTACTGTTACCATTACGTTAGTCAACGTTTATGCACTGACGCTCTCTGAGACGCCTGCTGAAAAAGACGCTCTTTATCATAGGCTTACAACAGTCTTCAAAAACGTGCCACTAAAAAAACTGTGTAGTGGTATTGGGTGATTTCAATACCAGAGTTGGTGCAGATTACGAGTCTTGGCAAAAACTGTCTCGGAAAGTTCGGAGTAGGTAGAGTCACTATTTTTCCGTCTGTACCAGCTGACGCATAAAGCGCTCGGCGTGGTAACCGTTCAGGTTTCATGCGCAGGACGTGCCCCAACTAGCTGAGACGACATTGGTTAATGGCTGTATGAAGGCTAGTGACGTTGCTTCCTGGCCTCAGAGTTGCAAACGTGGTGTTGCCACCGAATACGAGCAATCCTTCGCAATCAATGTTGGTTGAAGACCTCCAGTCTCTAACATCGGCGCG